>JARHVA010001837.1:987500-1020000 GCA_037957365.1 Torreya grandis | reverse complement strand
TTACCCTAGTTAATGAGGGTTCTCAAGGAATTGGTTAGAATGGCTTTAGTGTACACCTAATGTAGATGAGGACCAATAGTGTCCCATAGGGTTTGATAAAAATCACATGGGAAACTATAAATTCCTAGAGCTTTATCCACTATCATCTATTTAAATAGTCTCATTAAATTCACTGAGAGATAAAAGCCTATCACAAGCAATTCTTTGAGTATTGGAGACTTTGCATGGCACTAGTTATAGACATTGAAGGAGAGTTTCATAACTTTCTAGATAATAAACTTGCACTGGGGAAAAACCATTGTAGTAATGCATAAAGGCTTACAAAATGTCAAGAAGTTTGGTAAGTCTTGCATTTCCTTCCTTGAATACTTTGATTCCATTAGCAACTCTCCTACAGCAGAGCAGGGAAAAAATAAAAATAGAGAGAAGGATGGAGATAAGTGATTAGAATAAACCTAGATTTGGTTTGTGAACCATATCCAGACATTGTGAGCACTCCTCTTTGGCTGGGGAAGACTACCTATAAATAAGAAAGCACTACCATAATATGTTTGTTAGCAGATAAATGAGTGGGTTTCCAAGCTACATGCTTGTTCTAGAAAGTGTGAAACTTCCCTAGAGATGATAGTCCACTTTTGAAAGGAAAAAAATAATAAGTAACTAAAATAGAGGTAAATAGAGAGATAAACTTACCATTTTAAACAACATGTTCATAGCAGAGAGTGACAAGGTCCAGGTGAGGTGTTTTGTTGGTTTTTTGGAAGTTATCTAGGTAGGTTTTGAAGAGGTTAGGTAATTGATAGTCATCAATGTCTATAGGTGTGTGATCGATATCGGTTAGGTTACAGAGATCCGTAGTGAGGTGACCAATGTTAGGATGCTGACATTGATAGGGGTAATACTTATTTGAGAAGTTGTAAAGATATTTTCTAGGTCTAGGAAATGGTTTGGATAAGGTTAGAGGGGTTGAGAGAGTTAGGACAAGGAGTTTATGGCTTGGTTAAGTTTGGTTAGAGGTTTGGTATGCATGTAAGGGAAAAAAATCAAGGAAGCTTTATAATTCCCTCATGGGGCTATGGTCAGAAGTGTGTAAAGAAGTGCAGGGTAGATATAAAGAAATAGAAGAATAAATATTTAAATAACCTATAGTATCAGTGATATACTTAGTTGTGGTGGTCATTTAATGATAAGTGCTAGGTTGATGGTTTCTGTCTGAGAGTCTAAACCTAAATGCTTGAATAGAGAGAACTAGTGAATGTTGTTGGTCCTCAAGAGCTCAGTTACTGATGGTGATTGACTTACGTAAGGTGATTGTAAGCCTAGATGTAGAAAATAGAATGTCGAGAGCCTGAATGAAAGTAAGAATTAATTTTCTTAATTTCTACTAATCTGAACAAGAGGTTGGATTTTGGATTATATTACCAATGTTAGTGATCTCACCGATGTCAGTAGGTATCCCATCAATGTCAGTCATGGGTTGACTGATGTCAGTGGCCATGACATAGGTAAAATTTTATATTTTTGGCCTGTTTTTTTATTTTTGTGCATGTCAAATGTAACACCCATTATAAAATGATAAAAATAGGAGTTTAATGATGAAGTAGTTACTTAGGAATTTGTTTGAAAGGAGGAATAAGTCTTAGGTAGTTAGGATAAGGGGACCAGGTCTTGAGGTGACTCATCAGAGGAGAATTAGTCATAGGGCAAGGTGGCCAAGTAAGGTGGCAATAGGGGTTTTCAATTAACTTAATTAAGTATTTTAGATTAATTTAATGTGTGAGGGGTAAAAGTATCAGTTAAGGAGATTAATTATTATTATTATTATTATTAAAATGGGCCTAAGGGGTTTCGACATAGGAAGTTACGCATGTGTGTGACATAGTTTTGGTGTCTACATTTGCCCCTTTTTGTCTTATAATTTGTACCGACATGTTGTAGGATAAAAACATGATTTAGATGTTCTAAGTATTGGATGAGGTATCCCCCCTCAAAATAGGAATTAATAGAGGAGAAACTAGAATTGAGTACTAATTTGATAGAAAGGTAATTAGGTGACTGGTGGAGAATTGAGCATCACTGCATATAATAAGATATAGTTGACAATGTTAAGAATAGGGAAGGTTAAGGAAGACTTGGATAGAAATAACCAAAGCATAGCTTATAAGCAATAATTGATAGGTTAAATTCATCAAAGTTATAGCTCCAATGGTCAATGTGTCTTAGGTGTTTGAGGTTGGAAGTGCCCCTATGAAACAAAAAAGGGTTGAAGGTGACAAGATGGGTTTAGTTTCCATCCACAACACCTAAAATGCATGCATGTGAATAATAGCCAACTACAATCAAGATAAGCAATATATGCCTAGTGTAAAAGGGTCAATGAGTGAGGAAATATTTATGATCTCAAAGCACAGTCATCAAGGGTGAAGATTTGAGTTATCTTCAATGTAATTTTGTCATAGTTGGGGGAGATATATGTGATCTCTAGTTACCCGAATGTATGGATAAACTTGTGTAAAATTAGGTGTTTTTGTGGTGGAAAACATGTTTTAAAAGGTGCCAACATTGGTAATATGTGTCGATATCGATAAGGTAAAGTGTTGACATCAACAAAATTTGGGAAACATTGGCAATATCTATAACCATAATCACCGACACCAGTAGGTTAGGTCAGGACTACCGACATCCATAGCTAACCAAACCTGATAAAAGGGGATTTGGAAATTGACCAAACTCATTTGTAACTTATCAATTATAGAGAATAAATAGGGCATTGAGAGTGATTTGAGATGGTATTACAAGGAGGGGACCTAGTAGGAGGTGCAGGACCACATGTACTAGTAGTGCCAGTAAGGAAGAAATGGTGAAATGAGGTAAAAGCCTAAATTTATTTGATTTTGTATTGCAATTTTTAGTTTAAATGATAGGTGAATGTTTAGAAAATAATATTGGGGGTAAAAACTAAGTTAGGGTAAGTGTAGGAGAAGTTAGGGGGATTTGGGTGTAGTTTTCTAGGGGAAATGGGTAGGTTAGGTTTGGGTCATTCAGCCATGGGGTTGAACCAATCACTAACATTGGTGAGATTGATCGACATTAGCTAACACGACATCGAGGTCGATCGATGTTGGCTAACCTAACATCAAAGTTAGTAGTGTGCTACTGATGTCAGCTGATACAAAGGCTAATAAATCACCAACATTGGCATTGATGCTGATGTTTGTTAATATCAAAAAGTAACAAATAAGAGAAAGGGTGAGTTTATCTCTAGTGGGAGTAGTCGACTAGCCTAATGGCTGAGCTAGCCTTTGAAGACCCCATGTCATCTAATTGCTACCTACATAGCCTGGTTTAGGGCCTCAGTCCAATGTAGTTCTCCCAAAACATAGGAAAAAGATCTAAAAGGGTTGTTGTAGGGAAAAAGGTAAAAAGATAGTTGAGAGGTCTAGGTTGGTTTTCAAAGCCAAGTTATAACATTAAGAGCCAAGAATATAGGTAGTGAGGCCTAGAGTGTGAATAGGTAGGTAGGCCTAGGGTAGAGAGAGAGATAGAGGTAGTAAAGCCTATGGTAATTAGAAGGTGGTTTTATGGCCGAGCTAACTTCAAAAAATCCCATGTCGACTGAGTGGTACCTACATAGCCTAGTTTAGGGCCTCAGACTAATGTAGTTCTCCCAATGAGAAGGGAAAAAAGATGGTGAGGGAGTAGAGTAAAATTGATGTAACCTGATTTATTTATGTATGCATGCAGGTGAAGATGGAGATGATATTGCAAGACTATCTATCAAGGTTATTGACATAGATGAGGAGAGATGTTACTCTTGATGAGTGGGTTCATATTGTGGCTATCAGTTTATGAAGATTAAGATGATACTATTGAGTTACACATGATGTTTCACTAATGATTGCATTAATTAAGAGGTAGGACTATACCACAAACACCTTCAACTTACCAACTATAGAGTTGATGATGACATAGGAGGATGTTTATAGGATTATATAACTACCACTTCATGGTCAAGAGCTTTTCACATACTTGAGAGAGGAGCATGATATACATATGGTCAACTTATATGTGGAACATGTGAGTGAGGTGACCTACCATGTGAGTGAGGTGAACATGTATGTGAGTGAGAAGCATTATCTTAGCATCATGATGATGATTGGGATCATGGTTTATGCCCTAATTAATGTATATATAGGGAGATTTATAATTTCTTTGACTAGTGTACTTACGTAGATAACAAAGTAGTGGACCATTTTTTCCCGGGGTCTAGTATTTTTGGCATAATTATATAGAGAGCTATGGGGTTTGAGACTCTGTGAGAGATATAGTTTGTGTGTCAGCCATCTTTTATACTATTGGGCATATGAGCACATCATCATGACATGACCACTATGGCTACTTACCAGTATTCTAACTAACTTTAGGGTTGGATTCAAATACTGGAGAGATGGGATGGAACAAACTTGAGTGGATGGCATCATGTGAGACATCACCTATTATAGGTGCATGATCAAGGGCCTAATACCTATAAATGTCATGTGGCTATCATATCTGATGTATCCAGTCTTTAGAGGGTAGGTAGAGTAGCTAATTAGGTTACATAGCTCATTATGGGTCAGGGGGAGATGGGTTGGTGAGCTAGAGATGGTACCCATGGCATAGGTCAAGAGATAGTTTGGGCTCTTATAGGATATTCCACTTTCCTTCCCTTGATAAAAGAGGGATGACATAGAGGTGCTATTGCCATTGCTCAAGGAGACTGGGGAGCCAGATTTTGAGGAGTTGCCAACATGGCTAGGTGTTGGGGACTTAGGGTATACAACTGCTTACATAGCTTGGTGGGTAGGGTTACATCCAATGGTGGAGGTTAGGAGGCCACCAATAGACTTACAAGGTCTAGTTAGGGAGAGAGATGTAGTGCTACAGGTGTGAGATACAATAGTACAAGATTGAGATGTAATAATATAGGCTCAAGAGATATCTTGGGTAGAGGTTTTAGCCTTATATGGGTAGGTAGTGATGTTATAGGGTTAGATTGGGGCTCTACAAGGTTAGATCATATCACTACAGGGTTAGATGATGGTTTTATAAAGTTAGATGACTGTAATGATGACAGAGAGATATTTTGAGAGTAGTAGTAGGCTAGGCCACTCCTCCTCCTCCACAACCACCACAGGGACTAGTACAAGCTGAGACATCATCAAATGTCATGGGTCCTTCATAGACTGTATCAATGGTGAGGTATTCCAATACACTACATGAGATTGCTTATTATGAGAGAGAAATTAAAGAGTTCATTAGATACAATGATATTCAAATTTTAGAAAGTAGGAAAGGTTGATGTCATATTTGATAGCTTCTATCTCACATCGATGTAAGTGGACAGTGGTGATGATACTGCATCCTCATGATCTCAGGGAAAGTTTTAGTTTTTGTGAGTTTTGTATTTATATATGTTATATATATACCAGCCTGTGAGCTAAAGATGCAAGATGTATATTTTGAGAGAGTTTTATGATAATTTGATGATGTAGATGATAATTATGTATTTGATCACATATTTATATTTGAGATGTTTATTTATTTCCATGTGTGTATTTGAAATGCATTGCTTCTATTTATGATGTTGATATGGACAATGTTCATGCATTTTTATATTAACTTGGATGTTGATCAAGTTATTTGATGTTAGACTAGCCTTCCCATTTATGTGATGATATATGCATAGTTGATTGGTTATCTAAATCTTAGCATTTTTCCATATTTTTGATGGTGTATGCTTAAATTGTGTAGATTGAGTGACTTAATTTATTTTAATATTTTTCCATATTTGTGATGGTGTATGTGTAAAATAAATGGGTTATTTTAGGGTAATGTTTATGTCAAGTTACTATTGGTATGATATTATTTTTGCATTTTAAATAGGTATATCAACATGTGATATGAATGGAAAAAATAAAATGGTAGAATGCTTGCACATTGGCAAAGATCGTAATTTAAAACATAAATAAGCTCAAGAAAATGAGCCTCTTTCATGCCTTATATCTTTGAACCATTATGTTTTTTAGAGAAGTGTCATGTTTACCTTATGTTAATTGAGCTTCATAGTCCCTTGAAAGAGTATGAGGGGGAAAAGGGGAGAATGAGAAGAAATGTTTAGATACCATAACCTACCAAGTAGAAATGGTATGTCCCTTTTATGGGTGACTTGAGAGCTAGTATAGGCAAGTCCATGACTTAAAGTTTTTTATTTGTGTGTGTGAGTGTAAGTTGATCAATGCAATAAGCCTACAATGGGATTTTGTATAGGTTAGGGTCATATAAAGAGGTGAAGAGCCCGTTCGCATTTGCTTTTCCCTTTGAGAACAAATCTTGGCTTAGCCATCCTTCAATTGAGTGGTCTAATATATATATTTTTTAATTTAGAATAAATGTCCTTTAAGGGAGGAGTCTTTTGATAATAGCATAGGTAAGTTACGTAGTTGTCCTTCAAGGGAATAATCTATGTTGAAAAACATGACCTGAGATTTTATAACTTTTTTCAGATATCCCATTTTATTTTTTCTCTTTTAGTCATGGACAAGACTATAAAGGCTTAGGATTTTTCCATTGTGATGATAAAACCACACCACTGTGTAAGTTATCTAAGTGTATAAGAGTAAGGGTGAAGAGGAAGGGAAATGAATGTAATGAGGATGCTCAAGGGATGAGCTCAAGTTAAAAATGAAGTAAAATGATGCTATTTTAACAAAAGAATGGTTGTAGATGCAAGGCATTTAAAGGCTCTAGCTATGGCCTTCCTTCGAGAGAAGATGAGCAATATGTTCCTGAACCATACTTGTGAGTTATGATATAATGTCCAAGGCAATTAAGAGCAAATTTACCCCATTTTCTTTTCTCCATATTCCTCACATATTGATTTTATTTTAAGATGCGATCTCCTATATTTAAATCTTGGTCTTTGAGTTTTTGTTATAAGCATGTTTGATATGCTCTTGCTACACTTGGAGGTGCTTGAGGGCTATGAGACAACATTCATCAAGTAATTCAGGTTAGGCCAAAATTTCTTAGCAAAAGTCATCATTAGTAAGTATGTCATGTAGGGAAATGTAAAGAGAAATGATCTAGACCTCAAGAGGTAAAATAGCCTCCATCCCATATACTAATGAAAAAGGTGTAGCACCCATCGAGGTTTGAATGCTAGTGAAGTAAGCCCATAAAGAAAATGTGATGTGTCTGTGCCAATCCTTGCCCGTATCATTGAGTACCTTCATGAGAATTTTGTTCAAAGTTTTGTTAGAAGCTTTTTCTTGTCTATGAGCTTGGGGATAGTATGGTGATGAGAAGATTAATTTGATTCCAAATGCATCACAAAGACCTTGAATAGTCTTGTTTTTGAAAGACTTGCCATTATCTATTATAATCTTGTGAGGTATACCAAAATGATAGATGATGTGGTGGTTAATGAAGTCAAAATTTTTGTTAGCTTTAGTGGAGATGAGATGGACCGCTTCAACCCACTTGGTCAAGTATTCAGTGATAGTAATGATAGATCGATGATAGAGTGATGAATGAGGCTTAATCTCTCTAATTATATCTAAGACTCATTGGGAGAAGGGCCAAAAGTCTTTGGCAACTTGTAATGCATGACTAGGAACATGAAGAAGGTTAGCGTGTTGTTGACACATGACACAATGTTGAACATAGTCAGCACAATCCTGATTAAGTGTGGGCCAATAATAGCCAAGTTGAAGAATATATTTAGCAACTGTGTGACCATTAAAATTCCCACCACAAATCACATCATAGACTTCCTTAATAGCAAAGGGAGTATCATTACTAGTTAGGCATCTAAGGAGAAGACCATCAAAACTTTGCTTGTAGAGAAGTCCCACTAGTATAGTGTAATGAGTGGCACATTTTATGAAGGTCATTTTCCCATTATTAGAAAGATCAGGAAGGGTAATAGAGAAGGAAAGATAATATATGATTTTTTTTGTACCATAAGTCTTTTGGGTTGGTTGTTACATTTCCTACCAAGAGGATGTTAGCTGAGATGTAGGAGGGTAATTTTAATTGATGCATGGTGACATAGATTCTCGAGGAGGAGGATGAAGAGGGTATGTGTGAATTAAGTGAAGGCATTATGTAAGCAAACTTGTTTGTAGATCAAGGAATGGTTTACAAGAGATGAGAGTCAATTGATCCCAAGAGTGTATCTACATGATGTTTATACTATTATAGAATTTTGTTTTGTCATAGGTAGGAACAATTAACTTGGTTAACCACTAGTTGAGAATCACTAGAAATGGTTATGGATTTGATACCTACGAAGAGATCGATTTAAAGTCCTAGAATCAAAGCCTCATACTTGGCCATATTGTTAGTGCATTCAAAATATAGTTTAAATGACAAAAGCATAGGCTCACCATCTAGAGAGATAAGTATGACACGAACATGCCCACCATGTTGGCATTTAGATCCATCAAATAACATCATCATTCGATAGAAAACGTCATTGGTGGAGAGTGTTGAAATAGATTCATTCAAGATTTGAAGGTTGATTATCAGGTAAAGGGGTAGCAACTAACTAGTCCGTGATTGTTTTCCCTTTAATTGATTTTTGTTGAATGAACTCTAATTCAAGTTTAGTAAGAAGCATGAGCCATCGAACTACACATTGGTTATGATAAGGTTTTGAATGTATGTACTTGAGAGGATCAGTATGGGTGACCACAGAGGTTTTACTATTTAGGAGATAATGTTGAATCTTAGAGGTAGAAAATACCAATGCAAGGCAAAGTTTTTTAGTGTGGGTATATCGAGTCTCATAATTAATAAGTGTGAAGTTTATGTAATAAACCACCTATACTCAATGTTGGTCATCTCAATGTGCAATCATAGAACCTAGAGAATGGTCTATTACAGAGATGTAAAGGTAAAAAATCTTATTTTCCTTAGGTGTAATAAGAATCGGTGGGGAAAGGAAGTATTTTTTAATGGCATCAAAGGCTTCCTAGTAGTTTGTGTTCCATTGGAAGGAGACATCTTTTTTGAGGAGATGATGAAAGGGTTGGCAATAATCTAACAGCTGGGAAATGAAGCATCTAATTGACCAAATTTTTACTTGTAGGCTATAGAGTTATTTGATATTAGTAGGTCGAGGCATCTCTAGGATTTCTCTAACCTTAGTAGGATCAACCTCGATGCTATAGAGAGAAATGATAAAACCTAAGAATTTACTAGAAAGAATACCAAAGACACATTTCTTTGGGTTTAGTCAATTGTTTTATTAGAGGAGACAAATGAATATAGTTTTGAGAATTTTCAAGTATTCTTGGTAAATTTTAGACTTGTTAAGTAATTCATTAATGTAATCTTCCATAATTTTGTGTATAAGATCATGGAAACTATAATTCATGGCACATTGGTAAGTTACACCAGCATTTTTTAGGCCAAAAGGCTTGACTTGATAGTAAAAAGTTCCCCATGGGGTAATAAAGGTGGTCTTGTGTTGATCCTCAAAAGCAACCAAGATTTGATTTTATCCAGAGAATCCATCTATGAGTGATAGCATCTCATGGTTGGCCATTAGATTAATAAGTTAGTCGATACTAGGTAGTGGAAAATCATCTTTTGGATAAGAGAGGTTTAAATCATGATAGTCAGTGCAAATATAGATTATTGTAGTTACTTTCATGACAAGAATAATATTGGAAATCCATTGTGGGTAGTCAATGGATTGAATAAAGTTAATAGAGAGGAGGCATTGGAGCTCCTCTTTTACAAGGAGAGTGATACGAGGATGAATTTGGAAAAGTTTCTACTTAACAGTTTTAGCATCTCAATTGGTGATACTATTATGGGTGATGATAGAGGGGTCAATACCAGGCATGTCATTATAAGACCAAACAAAGGCTTTTCTATGATCATTAAGAAATGTGGCACAATCAACTTGCTCAGAGGAATTTAAATATTGCCCAATCTTGAAGATGTGAGGGTTATGATGAGAGGGAAAGTTGATATCAATGGTTGATTCATTTAACATAGCTTAGGTTTTGAATGGGAGTGATCATTGGATATAAGAATCATCCACACCCATGTAGGTGAGAATTGCATCATCATCCTGATATTGGACAGTGTTAATAGTGGTAGAATCTTCATCAATTATTTTAAGATGAATGAGAGGAAGGGACCTTATATCCTTACCTTGATGATAGGTGAGAGGCCCCAAATGGATGGAATTTATTGAAAAAAAATTATGAGGTATAGATACCTATGATTCTGTGGGTGATGGTAGAGAAGAAGGTGGAGAAGAAGATACTAATTCTTCAAAAATTGGTTCATGGGAGTTTTTAGGGAGTTTATTTGGTTCATCATATTTCACCCATGCCTTTTTTGGCATTTTCAATGGTATTGCTAGTAGGATATTATATAGGTGTGTGGACACCTTGTTCATAATGACCCAAACCAAATCCTTTCTAGGGACACCTATATAGGTAGGTGTGAGCGAATCTAGGGTTACTCAGAAAAGAGAAGTCACAGATGAATGGTTATGGAGAAGAAGATGGGTTGTTTATAGTGGGAGCTTGATCAATTCCACCATATGTGAAATTGGTATAAAGATTATGGGGGACATAAAGGATGACCATCCCAATATGGGGGTCATGATTCAGATGCATGTCTAGGCTTCAATGTTATTGTGGAGTATAGAACATGTCAAGTGTCAAAAAATGATATTCACCAAGTGACAAACATTGAAAGATCTCGTCCATGGGATCTTTGTGGGGAATTTATGCTACTGATATCTATGTAACCATAGGAGTGGAGCTTATGGAAGCTTTATAAGTATCATGCAAGAAGGATGATGTTTTAAATGGGATGAGAACATCATTGGGACTATAATTTATATTACATGTTTTAAACAGAGTTGGGTTATCAAGTATAACATGTACTTATCCATCATGATCAAACTTAACACAATGGTGAAAATTCAAGGGTACACATGCCATAACACATATCAAAGGTCATCCAAGTAGTATGTTATATTGAAACTCTCCTTCCACAACATAGAAGAGCTCAAGAATTATGCAGGGACCTACATGAATATGTAAGACAATAGTGCCCACCGTAGTAGTAGTAGTAGTAGTAGTAGTAGTAGTAGTAGTAGTAGTAGTAGTAGTAGTAGTAGTAGTAGTAGTAGTAGTAGTGTCATTAAAATAATGGAGTACTGTATCAATTTGAGACATGTAATTATTAGGAAGGGATAGTTTTTTATAGGCACGGGTAGAAACAATATTAATACTAGCTCCCCTATTGATCATAACTCTCTTGATATGAGTTTCTTTAATATATGCAGTAATGAAAAGGGTAAAATCCTAATATTAAGGATGTTGAAGTAGAATATTTGAATTACTGAAAGAAATTAGGGAGATAGAATTAAGGGAGACAACCAAAGATGCAAGAGGTTGGGTATCATTCGATTGTACCTTAATTACTTGTAAAGCACTAGTCAAATCTTGATGATGTTGTGATGAGCTTTGGATTAACTCATACAAATACATCTTCACAAGAGTTTGGTGAAGTTGTTTCACCATTGAGCTTTGAATAACATTCGAAGATGTTGCTTTAGGAACACCTAAGATGGAAATCTTAGGGTTAGTAGTGTGAGTGTCTTTGGTGAAGGGATGGGTCCAAGGTGTAGTGGCCTTTTCCTTAACTTCATCCTTTTGGTTTCGTGACCATGTGGCCACATTAAATATGTTGATTTGAAAATTTAGTGAGGGATGTGGGAAAGGGGTGACAACATCGTTGGGTTTAAATTTTAGTGGAATATTAGGAAGCACTTTAGATGTCAAAGGTGTAATAACAAAAAGGTTAACAATAGTTTCATAAAAAAGAGTGTCAACATTGAAGTGTTGTTGAATGATCACATTGATGACTTTATAATTCTCAATATTATATCAATGTGAATGATGATATAAAAAAACTTATGTATCATCAAACCAAGATGGTCTCAATCCAAGAGGACTATAAGGATTAATGGGAGGAAGTGTTATTACTGAGGCTTGTAATAACTAACATAAGAAAAAGCTTTGGGAGCTCGCAAGTGGACTGACGCTTGTTGTATTAATAGGAGTGGACACCTTATTCTATTTTGATGTTGGAAAGGTAATTTTACATGGTGTTTTATTTAGAGATGATGGAGTTACATGTTTTACTATCATTTTCTTAGTGTCGAATGTGAGAGGTCTACCAGATGGCAAAGGCAAGAGTGGGGGTAGCTTAACCTTTTGTTTGGCTTGGTTAGATGATATTCCAACTAAATTAGAAGGATGTGGCCCCAAAATGGATAGTAGAGTTGAGGGCTGAAGAAGAGATTATTGAGGTATATAAGGCTTAACATTCTTATATGTTTTATGGTGAGAAACTCCAATTCCTGGTTGAGGAGTCAAATATAATATCACCTATAGATGAATTAAATTGGAAATGGGCTATACACTTAAAGGCCTAATCTTCTATAATGTAATAGATTCCTATGAGGATGAGGGTTCTGACATAGACAACTGAACTATTAGTGCTTTTGACGAAGAAAATCTAGCTTTGTCAAATATTTTAGGATAAAGTGTAGTAATAAGATTCACATTAAATGTTGACATTCGTTGTGTTGGATATTGAGTTTTAAGCCGGTCCCAAAATGCCGCATGGTCAAGTTTCATGGAGTCAAGAAATTATAGACTTTTCACCAAATGTGAGAAGGGTTTTGACAATGTTTACATAGGCCTTACAGTTGTATCTTTAGAAAGCTAAAATGTTTGGGAAAGAGGGAAAATTTTGGTTTCTACTACTTCAAGCCAAATACAAGAAATAACCACAATAGAGTCTTCTTCTACTGAGACAGGAGAAGAGACTTGATCTACCATGGGTGGAGGGGAGGTAGGTGAAATAGGTTCCTCAAGAGGGTATAATTTAGGAATGATGTTATCTTCAACATGTGGGTGAGGTGTGGGTAAAGTATGATCCTCCGTAGGTAAAAGAAGAGGTAAGAGTGGTGCAATTGGAGTAGGGAAAATAATTTTTTCATTCATTATAGGAGTAGATGAGATAGACTCTTCTAGGTGCAAAGGCGAAGTGGTTGGGGTATCACTCTATATACGTGGAGGAGAGGTAGGGCAAGAAGGTTCCTCCAGAGGGTATAATGTAGGAATGATGTTCCCTTCAACATGTGGTTGAGGAACTGGTAGAGTGTGGTCTTTAAATGGTAAGAGGATATGTAATATTAATGAAAATAAAATTGGGATTACAGGTTCCTCATGTGGTAAAAGGAGTGGTAAAATAAGCTCTTCTTCTCAAGGGGGTGGAACGGGTGAAATAGGCTCTTCTACTTTAGGAGGAAGAATGGGAAAAATAGGTGTGACTAAATTTGGAGGAGGAGTTGATGAAATAGGTGTCTCTTATTAAGGGGTCAGTTGAATTGAAGATAAAGGAAAGACCATATTAACCATATGGATATTATGATCTTCTGAGTTAGTTTTGGACTGGACAATATTTTGATTTGGTGAATGGTTGGGAAAAGGGTACTTTAACATATCCATACTTTGATTGGGAGGTGTGTTAGGATTATCCAAGATGAGCTCACCTCTCCCAAGAATATCTTGAATAATACTATTGAGCATCTTGTACTTATTAGAGTTGTGACCTTTAACTCCATGGTAACCACAAAACACATCTTCCTTATACTAGGTTGGGATAGGACAAGAAGGGTTGAGTTGTATAGGAGGTTTAATTTGAGGAATGGTTATGACACCTTACTACAATAACTTCTCCAAAATGGATGTATATGACTCCATAATGGGAGTATATTGTCTTTTTTCATACCATTGTTGGAATTTCTTGGTTGAATTTTGAGAAGTGGAAGTATTCAATTGGTTTATGGTTGTGGAAGAGGTTGAATTAACAACCACTGTGTTAGTAGAGCCATTAGACTTTTTGTTAGAGGGAGAATTTTTTGAAGAGGAGGAGTCATTTATCTTAGTATTGGGATTCTTATTGCGTAACTTGACTTTGCTTTCATCAATAACATAAACCTCAAGTTTCTATGCCATGTTAAAAGCTTTGTCAAATGTGTGGAAAGTTTGTACCTGAAGTGTGGATGAGATGTTCTTAGCACATGCCCTTGACAAAATCTCAATAAGCTCAGGTTGAGGTAAGGAGGAGAGTTCATTGATCAAGCTTCTTCAATGAGTGACAAAATAAGCAATAGCCTCGTCATCACATTGTCTGATAGATTAAAGGTTTGTTATGGAAACCTTCTTAGAAATGTTAATAGAGAAATGGTCTAGGAATATTTGTGAAAGTTGGTTAAATGAGTTGAGTTATAAAACTATACCAATCCAAAGTAGCACCTAAAGGAGACATAGGGAAAGAGTGAAGTAGTAATGCATCATCAGGTCGTATTAAATAAAAAGCATGTCTAAATGCTTGCAAGTGCTATTGTGGGTCCTCTATACTATAAGAATAAGTAAATTTAGGGAGTTCCCATTGGCTTGGATAAGGGAGAATAGACACCGAAGGGTGGATTGGTTCATTTCATATTTGATTATAAGATAATACATTTTTTGAACCAGAAAAGGATGTCTCTAAATTAGACATTTTGTCCATTAGCATCTTAATGAGGTCTGGAAGGGGATTAGTCTGGAAAATTCCTCCTAACTTATAGGGGAGTTGATAGGAAGCAGAGGGAGTGTATGACATAGCTTTTTGAGGTTGTGTCGAGGAAACATAAAGATAATGAGTCATAGGTTGAGGTGCGGGAAGAAAAGGAACTTGTCCCATTGGGTTGGAAATTATGCCTTGGTTGGTTGTTATTACTATAGGTTCAATTATTGGCATGGTTAGATTGGGTGAAGGGTGAGTCACAACTCAAGTAACTATAGGGATGAGGGTGGATGGAATAGGCACCACTAAATTCTAGAATGGGGTGTGACTTGGCTGAACTAGTTGTGGTTGTGAAAGTAGGGAAGTTACTCCAGTGTTTAGATGAGATTGGATGGTTGGAGATGCCACATGTTGGTTATTGTTTATAGTTGGGTTACTTGTCGAAGTGGTGGTTTGGGTAACCATGGGAAAAATAGTGGATGAAACTAAAACTAAGGTTGTCTCCTTCAAATAGGTTGGCATACCATAGATTGGGTCACCTACATAATTATAGGTTTGGCTCATTGAAAGGTAATGTTGAAGGGCTGCCACATTATGATCAATAAATTAGCAAAATTTTGATCTCCCTCAGGCACAATGGGGATTTGGTTAGGGCTAGGAGTATGCTCTATATCTGAAGTATGCTCCATGATATAATCAGAAGTAAGAGGGGAAAGTGAAAGTGGTTGTGAGCTTGCATAATCAACAAGAACTTTGGCTTGACCTTGTCTCAATACCATGCAAGAGGTGGTTTAAATAGTCTTAATACTCCATATTTAAAATAGAATAAATAAAAACTAAGTTTGAATGCACTGAAATAGGTTATTTTAACTTGTTGTTTTGAGAAATAAAACTACACAGTCACTGATGTTGATAGGGATGACCGATATCCATAGGAAAAGTTTTCTGACATCGGTGGAATAACCAATGTTGGTAGGTAAAGCCTTCTGATACCAGTAATGATAATTGATGTCAGTCACTATAAAATCCTAGGAAATGAAAGATTTGATGTTTTAAGAAATTAGAAGTTGAAAATAAGTAAAATAATAGATGTAAGAGGTCTATGTAAGAGAGAATAACACTCAGAAAACTTGAGATAATAGGTTATACAAAATGAGCTCTAGAAAAAGTATTGATTTTGTGAATCAATAAAAAAACCATCCTTACCAAGTCAAAAATATAGAGGGCAACTGAAAAAGAAGAAAAGGAACATGCATCTAGGAACTATTAAGTGCTAGAGATTAATTTTAGTCTCGTGTTGGCTTATGACTTAATCAGATAGTGAGAAGAGAATTTGGTTATTGAAGGTACTAAAAAATAATCTAGAGCTGGTTTCAAGTTTATTTTGGTACTCAAGAGGTAATCTATGTTAGACTAGGTACATGGCTTGTTATAGGAGTTTGCTCTCTGCACTTTATGAAACTAGAGCTGAGCCAGGCCACTTAGCCAAAATATACCTTCTATCTAGAGATTATACTCCACTAGAGAATGGAGTGGGTTCTCCCCTTGGTGGTGAAATCCAAGTAGGATAGCTAGATAAGGTAAGGTGATCCACCATGTGATGAAATCTTGATGGGCCTTTTCTTAGGTAAGTTTTGATGCTTGTTTATGTGAATATGATTTGGTTGTGTAACATAGGTGTACTATGATTCATTCAAAATGATTTTAATTACCTAGGCGAGTTAATATGCAACAAACAAACTATGAAATGCAATAAGTTTTAAACCCAAATCTGAAATGTTGAGATTGGAATGAAAACAAAGAGGAAGTAGGAATAGAATACTAGTTTCACTATCTTAATGTGGATGTTAGGGGAAGAAAAAAAGAGTTTTTATTTTGTTTGTAAAAGAAAATGATAAATTATTTTTATAGGAAAGGAGAAATGAAAGACAATATCAATTTTACTACCTTCTAAGCAAAGAAATAAAATATTGAATTTTCTATTTTTAAGAGAAAAGAGAAGGAAGTGCAATAAATGAAATTTCACTATAATGCACCTCTATGAATATTTAAAACAAGAAATGAACCCAAGGAAAACTCCAAGGTCCCACCAGGCGTGCCAGAAATGTTTCACTAAATTTTGTCTATTTTGAATTTAAAGAAAAACTGAGAGAAGGATGGGGATAAGTGATTAGAATGAACCCGGATTTGGTTTACACACCATATCCAGATGTTGTGAGCACTCCTCTTTGGCTGGGGAGGACTACCTATAAATAATAAATCACTAGCACAAGATATTTGTTAGCAGATAAATGAGTGGGTTGCCAAGCTACACACTTGTTCTACGAAGTGTGAAACTTCCCTAGAGATGATAGTTCACATTTGAGAGATAAAATTACCATTTTAAACAACTTATTCATAACAAAGAGTGATAGGGTATAGGTGAGGTGTTTTGTTGGTGTTTTGGAAGTTGTCTGGGTAGGTTTTAAAGGGGTTAGGAAATTGATAGTCATTGACGTTAGTAGGTATGTGGCCAATATTGGTTAGGTTACTAAGATCGATAGTGAGGTGATCGATGTCGGTTAGGATGCCAACATCAATAGGGGAAATAATCATCTAGGAAGTTGTAGAGAACTTTTTTGGGTCTAGGAAATGGTTTGGATCATGTTAGAGGGGTTGAGAGAGTTAGGACAATGAGTTTATGGCTTGGTTAAGTTTGGTTAGAGGTTTGGTATGCATGTAAGGGGAAACAAGAAAAGAAACTTTTATCTCCCTCGCGGGGGTATGGATAGAAGTGCATAAAGCAGTGTAGGGTAGATATAAGGAAATAGAATAATAAATATTTAAATGACCTATAGTATCAGTGATATACTTAGCTATGGTGGTCATTGAATGATAAGTGTTAGGTTGATGGTTTTTGTCTGAGAGTGCGAACTTGCATGCCTAAATAGAGAGAACAAGTAGATGTTATTGGTCCTCAAGATCTCAGTTGCTGATGGTGATTGACTTATGTAGGGTGATTGTAAGACTAGATGTCAAAAATAGAATGTCGAGAGCCTGAATGAGAGTAAGAATCAATTTTCTTAATTTCTGCTAACTTGAACTAGAGGTTGGAGTTTGGCTTATATTACTAATATCGGTGATCTCGTCAATGTTAGTAGGTATCCCGTAGACGTCAGTCTTGGGTTGACCGATGTTAGCAACCCTAGAATAGGTAAACATTTCTATTCTTGGCATATTTTTTATTTTTATGCATGCCAAATGTGACACCCATTATAAAATGGTAAAAATAGGAGGTTAGGGAGGAAGTAGTTGTTTAAGAATTTAGTTTCGAAGGAGGAATAAGTCTTAGGTAGTTAGGATGAGGGGACCAAGTCTTGAGGTGACTCATTAAAGGAGAATTAGTCATAGGGTAAGGTGGCCAGGTAAGGTATCAATAGGGGTTTTCAATTAACTTAATTAAGTATTTTAAATTAATTAAATGTGTGACGGGTAAAAGTATGGGTTAAGGAGATTATTTTTTATTATTCAAATGGGCCAAGGGGGGTTTCAACACAAGGAGTTACGAACATGTGTGTGATGTAATTTTGGTGTCTATAAACACCTTATCATGAATTTTGAGCTAGTGCATATGAGATCTCAACTGAGCTCCTATGTCTTTGTGTGCTTCCTCAATTTAGATTTTATGTGTCCATTGTGCCACTTGAGTTTGAAGGTAGATGTTAAATGGTGTCTGATCTAATACCTATGAGATGTGAATAAACTCACAGTTTGTAGCATTATGCAAATGCCATCTAAAAACATCCACTTGCTTTCCTTAAATATGAATAAATTTTGATGTGCAAGCAAGAGATGCATACTACCATTGAATACAACATGTATCTCCTTCTAGTCAAAGAACTAAGTTCCAAAATCTAACAATGTGCCCCACTATTCTTTCATTTTTGAGGTGGGCATTATGGAGATATAATTGTTTAGAAGATGGCTTCAATTGAAGAGAAATCCATTCAAAGTTAAAGAAAATGGAGTGATGATTTGATATAAAAGTATTGAGAATGACAAAAATAGGCCTATTCTTGAATGTGTTAAAATAGAAAAGATTTTTCTTGGAAAGTAGTGCTTTGTCGAGATGCTAAAGCACCCTATCATTCCTCTAATGTAAATTAGAATAGGTGAACCATGGGGACTTTGAATCCTTCCTATGGTGATGGTTAGGATAAAAAACCCCAAGTTTGTTATGCATATATAACCATGCTTCACGCTCATGTGTACACCATCACATTAGAAGTCTCCGTTTTTTGTCCTCAATCAACTCCACCATATTAAAGTCACTGTAGAGAATCCAATGATCATTTGGGAGAGTTTCAGTCAGCTATCTCCACATGTCTTCCCATTCCATAGTATCATTAGAGGCTCATAAGTTAGCCATCCCAATAATTCAGTTGTTAAAATCAAAAAGGGTCCACACCACTCGATGGGTGGGGTCAGATCCCTAAGAAATAATATTATGAGCAAGCTCTAGAGCTAGAAAAGTGATGGCCCCACCATGCCTAGTGTCATGCATAGTGCCCTACCAAATGGCCATAGGACAAATGATCCCTATTGCATTTTGTAGTAAGAAGCCATATATCTTGACCTCTTTCAAACAAAAAAAATTCATGTTATTGAAAAACTGGTAACTATTCCTAACCACATACTTATGTGGTAGATTAGTAAAACCTTGAACATTCTAAGAGTGAAAAATCATTAGATAGGATCACAATGCATACCATTTTCATCAAAGAGTCTTTCTAAATGGTTGTCACTTATGTGCCATATATTTCTCCTCTTTAGGAGATGGAGATGGGTTGTAAGAATGTTGTAATATAGATTTTTGGTCTAAAGTGACTAGGCTCCTATCCTCCTCAAGGGCACTCACCCTAGGTGAGGGTTGTGATCATGGCACTGAAGGTGGCATGTCACCCAATGAGGCCACTACATGTAGCATATGCATAATAAGAGGATAATCTTTTGTGGGTAAGGAAGGCTTGCTAGCATAAGTTGACATAAAATTATTACTAGTAAGCTAGAATCATAAATTTTGTAGCCTTCTACCACTTTAAGAAGAGTTGTTGATTTTTTCGTTGGTGATGGTAGTCCTACTATCATTTTTCCATTTGAAACTTTGGCTTCAGATCAACCTTTTTCCTGAGGAGTAGGGTGTGTGTGAAGCATCAAAGGGAATTACAAGATCATGTGGTCTGAGGACTAGCACCAAAAGCAAGTGTTTGATAGGTTGATATACAAAACATGCTGTGAAAAATGGTTAGAGCCAATTTGTATATCAATAAAATATTTCAAATCATGGGACAAATCAACTTCCACATAAACCCTCTTCTGAGGATGAGCCATATAGGATTTAGTCTATTGATGGAAGATGAAACACCCGATGGGTTTTATGATATGTTCAATAAAACCCTAAAGGTAGAACAACAAGCTAGGAAATTCAACCTAGATGGATAGTTTCAGTTTTGTGTGCTTGGAGACTTGAGAATCCCAAGTCTAGCGACAAAACATGACCAAAGTGTTACAGATGAACCAAGGCCCATGGTTAACAATATATTTCAAGCTTTTTAGGTTAGAAAAGTGAAACACAAAAAAATCGCTTTGTAATATTTTGGACTCCCTCAAGTTTCACACCATGGCCTTGCTATTGGTTGTGAACCCATTGATTTAGAAGGCTCTCTAGTGGGATTTCGCTAACAAACTAAGCAATTAAAGTAAAATTCTCAAAGAAATGACAAGCTTTGTCAAATTTAGGCACATCTAGAATAACAAGTAATGAACAGTTAGAGTCATCAGCATTACCTCATGGAAGATATTCAGGATGAATTTCCTTGCCTACTTTAGGGCCATGGTTATGCTCGCTTGCTCCATCTTTCTTTGCACCTGTGGATGCAGAGATGGAGGTAGTGGTCATTAAATAAAGGGTACCCTTTACCGTCTAGACGAGGAATCATCGATCAAAATTAGTAATTAAATCAAATAAATCAATATCTTACCTAGATGCAAGATGGTTGACAGTGTGATAGAGATCTAAAAACTACAATATCATTTTCATCCTGTTGAAATTTAATTATATTATTTTAAAATTTAAATATAATATATTTACATGTCACATTCTTACATAACACTTGTTTCTATTTTTCTAGTATTAATTAAAATATATTAAAGATACAATGCTATATATAATATTCTAAAATAATAATTAATTACACCAAGTGTTCTTTTAATGGTAATTTTGTGTAATAGTTTGAGTGCGTTAATATTTAATTATTTTAAAGACACATTATATGGTAGGTGAATTTTATTTATTGTTGTGGTGATTTTATTTACCTCAAAATAAATAAATAAATTTATTTGTTTGTTGCCCTCGTAATTTTATTTACATCAAAATAAAAGAATTTAATTATATATTTTAACATATAGTGGGTAAATTATATATATTATTGTGGTAATTCTATTTAAGAGTAAAAAAATATTTATTTTATTTAGGTTGGAATTATTTAATAACACCAAGGGCGAATTATAATTTTATTGTATTAAAAAAAAATTTATTTATTTACCATAATGCAATATTTAATGAGTTATTATTATTATTATTATTATTATTATTATTATTATTATTATTATTATTATTATTATTATTATTATTATTATATCTTAAATAAATTTATGTAAAATATATTCATATATATATACGTATATTAAATAAAAATATTACTATATTATATTAATATATGTCAATTAAAATTATCATCACCTTTTGATGGCGCTGACAAAGGAAGCAGGATCCATGTTTAAATCTCAAACATATATATATATATATATATATATATATATATATATATATATATTTAAGATATATATATTTATTAAATAAAAATATTACTATATTATACTGTGTGTGTCTGTGTGTGTGTGTCTTCGCTGACAAAGGAAGCAGGATCCATGTTTAAATCTCAAACATGCCTCAGGGGGGGCTTCACCCATTTTCAAGTTTCAAACTACGACGAACAAAATGAGTACCTGAAGGGCATCATCTCAGAAGTCATTCATGATTCTGGGCGCGGTGTCCCTCTCTGCAGGGTAAACATCCGACACACCTTCCATTACATGCAACAACATGAAATTGTAATTGTTCTAGAAGGTTTGTATAGTGCGTAGTTTATTTGTAGAGGGAAAATGGTCATTTTGACCGCAGGAAATGTTTTGCCTAAGATATCTATTCCCGACGGAGATGTCGTTTGCAACGTGGAGCAACAAAGGTTCAACCTTGGGTCGTTTGCGAGGGCTTATGGCGGTATTCTAAGGCAAGGTAGGGCTTCACATATAAGCGAGGAAAGGCGCACGACACAGGACAAGAAGGACACGGCCAGGGAAATGATGAATTGTATCATTCTATCATTTCTTGACAGTTCTAGTGCCAAGTGAATGTGGGTGTCTCCCAAATGTTAGGAAAAATTACTTCAGGTATGTGGTGAAAAGAAGATAAGATATAAGCTAATGGTCCAATCCCTCTTAGGGATAGCTATTTGCCTTTGGGTTTAACTGGGAGATTAGGTGGTTGATCTAAAGTGGAAATTTGAGTATAAAGAAGGGACCCAATGGATCAACGTTTTTTATATGAGGGTAAACAATTTTAGGATTACACTCCAGTGGCGTCAGACAATGTAGGTAAGGATTTCATTGTCTTCTTGGTGTTTTGTACATGTTGAAAAATTATGAGTTCAAGGATGCTTTCAATATCTAAATCTATGTTTTAAAGAAGCAATGAAAAATTTAGCAACCAAACTATGTATATTGAATCCTTAACCTATCTTTAGTGCATATATTGTGGAGCATGAAGCAGAGGTGCCAAGAGTGGAAATCACATGGGAGGATGTGACCCACTCCCAATTAAACTTTAAAAAGTAAATAGTTATTTTCAAATTTAATGGGTTTTACTTGACCACATTGACTTTGTATTAGTGGATATATTTGACATGGACAAAGCATTGTGGGATCTGTCTTTGATCAAAAAGTTTTTTCATTGTTCAATTTTTTTATTAGGAAGCCTATTTGAGAGCCTTTATGTATGGTCCTTGGTTCGGTGGAATGGCGGGGATTTTCATCACCCCATGGTTTTCATAATTTGACACTAAGTCTCTCTTAGTTATCTGAATTCCAGTTTGGTTTTGGTTCCTCAGTCTACCTTTACATTTTTGGTATGCTTTTGAAAAGATAATAAACTCCTTGGGAACATACATCAAACTTGATGATAAGAGAACATCAAAGGGGTTGTGGAGATATACTTGCATATATGTGGAGATAGATCTTAACAAGGGCCTAAAAGATATATTGTTACTCAGATTGGGAATCTCAACAATTTTAGGTATTGGATTATGACAATACAACATTTTGATTTCATATCTGTAAACTCCTAAGATAACTACAAGCTACATGTCCATAGGGAAAAGTACATCCTCTCATTAAAAAGGATAAAATCAAGACCCAAACAATGGATTTCTTTAGAGAAAGCGGTAATCGCTGAAGATGATGATTAGGCAAAGCAAAACCAACATAAAAAGAAAAGGTAGATAATAATAAATATGGAGAAATGGGTACTCAAGTTGAGGAATTTGTGCTTGTTGTGTTAGATAGAGGAGAATATCAGAATACGTCTATGAAGATTAATACGAATCTAACCCCATGAGGGGGAGTGAAAGGAGTTCATCAATCAGTGAACATAGACTCAAATAAGGAACTGATGATCCATTGAAATTTAGAATCCCTGATTTCATATACACATTCAAAATATCAGACTTCATAATTGTAATTAATCATAATGGATCCTCTAAAAGGGTGTGGCAGGAGATTAAAAAGAAAAGAGGAAGAAAAGGCAAAAATGCTCATATATTTAAGAAAATTTTCCCACTAACTCTTGGCTTATGGATGTTGGAAATTAAAACTTTTATTTTTTGATGAATCGTTGATCCATGATGCTTTTTTTTTTTTTTTTGGCTATTGTCTAGTTATTGGTAATCTTTTTTGTATGTGATAGCATTGCTTTATGGTTGTCCCTTTATGCACGCTTAATTTTATATCTTCTTCATTGGTTTTAAAAGAGAGGGGTCTTTTTAAAAGAAATTCACTTTTACTTAATATCAGAAATAAAATTGTCATCTAAAAAAACTATGACAATAATAAATTATTAGCATAAATAATCCTTTAAGTATGTTTTTATTTGTTTGTTTGTTTATTTTATTTAGTGATATGGGTATGGGTATTGGCTCTAGTTGTTTCCTAAGTAATGTCTTAGGTTTTTGGGTAAGCATGATAGAGATCACTTCAAATATTCAGTTAAATTATAAATTTGATCTTTAATATAAAATTCTTTTTTTTTAAATATTATATTTGCATTAATTTTTATTTATAATAATATTATAGTTTAATAAATTCTATATTAAATAAATAAATCAAATATTTAGATATTGGATATAATAATAAATTAATAGTATTGAAAAATAATATATAAATTTTAAAATTATATTATATAATTATTATAAAATAATAAATTAATTGTAAAATTTAATTGGTTCTTGTTGAATAATGTTAAATTTTTAAAAATGATATGACTAAAATATCCTTATGTTTATATTAGATGCTTATAAAATTCAAAGTTACATTTTAATTTTCCAATTAGTGAGGTTGATGGCTTGCAATGCCATCCATCTAGGTATAAGTCTCGAGAGGCAGCTTAATCGAAATAGATCTTGATTTAGGTGTTTTCTTACTCAAAGTGTTATAATCATCTTAAAATGTCGATCTATATACATCTAAGGACCTAAAATAATAATTATGTTTTTGAAAATATTAATAACATAAATTTAAATTTTATATTACATATAAAAAGATAAAAGTTATAAACTATTACTATCACACACACAAACATAAAATTACAATTTTTTATATATATATATATATATATATATATATATATATATATATAAAATTGTAATTTTATGTGAAAATGCCATGTGGACTATTAGCAAGGTACTTTTAGATTCAGCAAGACCCCCTTGAATGTGATCAAGAGTGAAAGGAGAGGTATGTGATGAGACAAATAAAATTTATCTGTGTTTTCTATATTACCTCTTACTCTCTAACATGGAATTTTAAAATTAAATTATATATAATTGTAATTTTATTTTAAAATGACATGTGTACTAGTTTATATATATATATATATATATATATATATATATAAAATTGTAATTTTATTTTAAAATACCATGTGTACTATTAGCAAGGTACTTTTAGATACACCAAGACCCCCTTAAATGTGATCAAGAGTGAAAGGAGAGGTATGTGATGAGACAAATAAAATTTATCTATGTTTTCCATATTACCTCTTACTCTCTACTGATGATTTTCACTATCATGGGGCCATGGAGGGTGGCCTTCACCACCAGTTGATTATGGACATGTTACCACTCAAATTTGCACCCTTAGAAGAGGGTTCTTTAGGCCCTTTCCAACGTGAGTTGTATGATGGGAACAACCCCAAGTTGTGGGTCACCTATGTTGGGGATGAACCTCTAGAGTAGGTCAGCTTCCTCTTTGATGTTCATGCAAAACTAATGATTCATAGGGAAAAGGTTTAGAAAGGGAAAATGACTCCTAAGAAAGTTAACCAAGTGATGCACCAAATAAAACTGGGGAACTCCCATAAGCTTGAACCCACACTATTTCTACAAAAGATAGTGTTAGCTCACATAATGTCTAAATCCAAATTATTGCATAAGTGTTGTATGGAAGAGGTTCAAGAAGCAATGAGTGCAAATAAAGAGGTGTTCTAAGACTCATTGAAAGATCATTTTAATGGCATAAATAACACTAATCTAGACCTAAAAACAACATTGAAAACTCCCTAAATAAGGTTAGAAAGAAGGACCATGGATGAGGAAGACTCCTCTTCACACAATTCCATAGTGTACAACTCACCAAACACATATTCAAGGAAAAAATAGCTAAATAAATTCCTATATTACATCAAGAGGTAGTTCTTACAACTTGTTGATAGGGTCAAGCCTAATCAAGATGAGCATATTTTGAAATATCTCATGAGTGTCCTTACTCCTCAAAATCAAGCGTCCTTGTGAGAATTTGAGAGAGGGAGTGGTTTACAATGTAATTAATGGGCAATATAGAGATGTGGGGAGCACATTGTCCATGATCATTAAATGAGTTATCACCTTTCACTCCAATTAGGACTAATCCATCATAGATTAGTTAGCCTATATTTTCTCTAATAGTCTTCAATTTATTCTCAGTGGCTAGGAGATCTACTAGAATACAAGAGCTTGTTTTGCATGATGAGTCATGATTCTTTCAAGGAAAAAAATCTCCAAGGGATTTTATCAGCAATGAATATTCTAATTGCCTCTCCAACCACCAGATCCTCCTTCACTTTGTTTTTTCACACCACTCTCCACTTGTCATCTTCCACTTGGTCTCATTATGAGGATAAAAATATTAATATTCATAGGTCTGACAGAGCCATGGCTAATTTTGCTTGAGCGGTGGTTTATACCTACTTGTTAAAGATGTAGCCATTTTAGAAGATAAGACACTCTTCCATATCTTGTTTATACCAGAACCTTTTCCAACCCAGACCTATATTAACTATAGATTGAAAACCAATCCAAGTTATTGGTTTTCATATAGCTATTATATAGATTAAAACTTATAGGCTATGTATTCTGGGTCCTGAACTATATTTAGGTTTAAATAAACCTATTCTATCTTTGAACCTTGGGAAAATTTAAATCCCTATGTATGCATAGGTCCCCTTTTGATAACCATTCATTGTCCTTTGATCTATATATTAGGTCCAAAAAACCTATTATGTCTCTATGACTCTCTAATAGTGAATCTCGATCCTTTAAATGTCAATCTAGTTTAACCCATATCGTGTATTGACTCAGTTCCTTTCTTTTTTACCTTGTTTGTGTTGAATACTACCCTATCAACCCTCTTTAAAATGTCCAAACCTTGATCCTTTGTTTATTGGTTGTTAATCATGACTCAACCTATTTGACATTTTGACCCATCTCGCTCCATTGATCTTTATTTGTATGATTGAGTGAGATACATCAATCTTTCCCTTGACTTTTTAACCTTATCTAAGGTGTTACCACTTGGTAGTCCCACATTTGCCTTCAAGATCTGTTATTAGTCTATCTTCTTTATGCACATATGCCACGTTGTGGCTTCTCAATTTCCTTGACCTTTTGACTCATCTCGCTATGTCAATCTCCCTTGGTACAAATGTGGACCAATCTTTAGATATTCTTTAGTTTTAAAACAAACTTCTATTTATCGAATCTTAAAATTGATGTCCCATAGACAATCAAATTTAATCTCCAATGGATTTTGCCAGTGGATTAAATTTGATGTCTGGGTGAACATATCCCATTATTTGACCAAATTTGGAGATTTATATCTTGAAGCTCAAAAATCATGGAGGGACCAATTTTTGTGGAGATGTTCTTGATATTGAAAGGATTGTACCCACTTGATCTACTAGTTCTAGGAGATTTTTAGGTGTGTTTAAAAAAATTTCAAGTGAGTTAATCTGTGTAATTCTACATGATGCCCTGATGATGGTCTGGTTCATTCAGCTAAGTATGGGTAAACACTATCAAACTATCTAGGATCCCAACTTTGCACATTTGTATCTTTTGTTGTGTTTCATTACATAACCTAAAAACTAGCACATATCAAATTTGTACAAAGTTGAAAAAACCCATGTGATCATTTTATATTGAGGTTAGCATGCATGTGAGATATAACATCATCAAACTATCTAATCAACTCTACTTAAGCTCCTTTCAAAATTGGCTAAGTATGGAAACTTAGCAAATTTTATCTAAGAGGTGAACTATGGACCTCAATAACTTTTGTTCCACTTAGATGCATGTCCCAAAATTTAGTGCGTAACAACTTGGGAATAATGTGATCACAACCCTATGAAAAATTCTCCATGATAAACCCACACATGATAATGATAACATCATCAAACTACCTACTTAGAATTTTTGCCACTACACCCAAAATGTCTAGATGAACATAATGAAGAACTAGATGAGGACCATGCACTTTCATAATCATTCCAAGAAATCTTGACATCCCATAGGGTATTTAAAACTCTGTACCTATATACACCCTAAATTGGTCATGAAACCACACATATCATATCTTTTCACATTTCTTTCATGGGAAATTTTGAGTGGAGAATATGAACTTTTTACACATTTATCCATGTCTTTCATTTTATCCATCTAGGTCTTAATTTAAGATTGAGTAATCTTTTTAACCATTCTTGGTCACCCCAAGCCTTTCAAACTATCATTCCACCTCAACTAGGTCAGTTTTTCCATGCTTGTTCTATCTCCCCTGGTCCCCAACATAGAGGACAAGAGCATTGGGATTTGACTATAGCACTGGAACCTAGGGTGTCCAATTTCCAGTGCTCTTGTCTAAAGTCAAATTTATCTCTAATAGTTAGTTTTTTTATTCAAGATGAGTCTTACTCCTTTTTTTTCCTTGGTTCCTAAGTTTTCCAATGTTGACCAAATGCAAATAAAGATCCCAAATTCTAAATAATGGGTCTCTTATATAAAATACTAGACAAGGCATTTTATATGTATCACTTACAATTTTGGCACATTACACATAATACAAATTTGTCAATAATATAGCTCAACTTTTTTGCATCACACATAGAGTTGCATAATTGATCAAGGAAGCGCTTAGGTGAAATTTATTCTTACATCTATTGTGTGCATTGATTATTCATGTTCCCTAAGGGAGAACTACATTTGATCTGAGACCCTAGCTTGAGGGTTGATGTAGGCAGTAGTCAAGACAATAGGGGTTCTATATCATGTGATCGTTCTTCCCCTAACCCAATTTTCCCCCTTTTGTTTTCATGTATTCATTATTTACATGTGTGTAGATGGATATAGGTATTAAATAATAAAATGGACTAAAAGTGAGCTCTGTTAACTTCCAACCCCTAAAATTTGGTACATAGGCTCACACTGACCTAGTGAATAAAACTCAAAAATCTTAGATCCTAAGAAAAATAGTGTCGGGAAGGGACCATAGCACTAGACACTAAGGTGTCTTATTCCAGTACTTCTATGTAATTAGAAAATGAAATACGAGTCTAGATTCTTGATAGTGTCTCAGTCCTACTAATCAATTACCATCTCTAAAATCATTCATCTCAACCTAATTTAAGATAATTTTATTATTCTTCTTATAAAATTACCTATTTGAAATCTATATTTTTCTCCTTTAAACTAGATTTTCCTACTATTCCAAACCCTTATTATTTAGGATCTAAACACTAGATTCCCAAAAATAACAAAACATTTTAG
This sequence comes from Torreya grandis, assembly GCA_037957365.1. Lineage (NCBI taxonomy): Eukaryota > Viridiplantae > Streptophyta > Pinopsida > Cupressales > Taxaceae > Torreya > Torreya grandis. The sequence continues at coordinate 990,895 of JARHVA010001837.1, read as the reverse complement.
TGAACCTGAGTTACTTCAAACAAACCTAAAACCCTAGCTACACTTAGGGTTTTTCTTCATATTTTTGTGCAAAAAATTAATCCCAAAATTCTTATTTTTGTATCAATTTTTTTTGCATTATTCCTATCCAAAACTTATTTTCAGAATTTAAAATTTATTCATAATTTTCAAAAACTCTAAAACTCTAGATTTCAAAACTAGGTCCTTAAACCTCAAGTCTTCCATCCTTACAAATTTTGGAAAGCTATTTTAGAATATTTGTAAATTGTTTACTTTGTCAAAAATAATTTCAATTTTTCAAACTTAGTAGTTTTGTTGTGTAAAATCTTATTTTCGAAATTCTGATTTTTGTATAAATTTTTGAGCATTATTCCTATTAAAAATTATTTTTATAATTTAAAATTCTTGCATAATGTTCTAAAATTCTAAAACCTGGCTAAAAACCCTAGATTTCCAAACTAGGTCCTCAAACCTCAAGTTTTTCTCCCTTACAATTTTTAGAAAAATAATTTGATTTTTTTTAAATTGTTTGGATTATCAAAAGTAATTTCAAAATTTCAATGCTAGTAGTTCTTTGTGTATGTATTTACTTCATAGTACTTTTCAAAATTATCTTTAGTGAAAGAAATAAAATGGCCACAAAGGCAATTCCTCCTTCTCATCCCATAGATGAATTTCAAAAAAAATCTTATAATTATGACAATGATTGGATAAATTTGAAAAATTGCACATTCGTTATGAATGTAGAAAATGATTTCATTTACAATGAAGATAATGACTATTATTGTAATGAAGTATATGATGATATATGTAATGATGATTGTGAAACACAAATAGATGATTTTTTTCTCTAAAATGCATTTCTTTTATTCCTTCTTCTGAGGAAAATAATTTTAATAAATGGGAAAGATACTTCTCACCTCATTCTCCTATGCACAATGCACCAAATGAAAAAATTAGTCATACAATTTGAAGTAAACCTCTTATGGGTGATAATTTGCTTCCATGTGAACCTAATCTCTCTCTCTCTCTCTCTCTCTCTCTCTCTCTCTCTCTCTCTCTCTCTCTCTCTCTCTCTCTCTCTCTCTCTCTCTCTCTCCTCTCTCTCTCTCTCTCTCTCTCTCTCTCTCTATCTCTCTCTCTCTCTCTCTCTCTCTCTCTAATATAAATGAAATATAGTCAACTAATAGTTCAAATGATACATCGCATGTTCTTAACTCTACTTTATAAAAATAATGTTCAAATGAAACATATCCTTCTCTTACTTCTCATACTTCACAAGAAAATAATGCATGTCTTTCATCCATGGATAATATAGATGCACATGATATTCCAATTTCAAATGATAATTTATTGCATATTCGAAAAGAATTAAATTCTTCTATTACACATCTCCCTAGCAATGATGGAAGTGATAATGAATATGATAGTGAGCATGACAATGGATATGAAAATGAGAGTGACTATGAAAAATATTGCATATATGATAATGATGATGATAATTATACACATAGTGAAGAAGAATATCCATCTCATGTTTCTAACTTTTCTCTCACTCCTACTCTCCAATATAATAAACTTCCAAATGTTAAATCTACTTCTATGAATGATTATATTTCAATTAATGCACATGTTAATGATAATAACACGTATTCTACTCAGTTAGAATGTGATTCAATAAAACATAAAGATACCAATTAATCTCCCAAGCTACCCCTCACTACAGTATAACATAACTCTCACTCTTCAGCTAAAGAGAATGGTAGCCCACATCTTTTCATTAAGGTACAATTTACCATTACTCCCAAGGTTCAAGTGAAAACATCCCCTCTTTATGATCTAATTAATAAATTTAGCATTCCCATAGTTAAAATTAATAAACAAATTCAATGATTAATTGAACCACTTCAAGATACTAATGCACCATCCCAAGAGATCATCTCTTTCATTCATGCAATTGTGATTACAACACCAATTACAACTCTTTACCTTGGAAAACAAAGCTTAAAAGTCTTGGATGGTTGCCAATGATCCACATGGTAACATTATTCTAAAGAAATTCATAAAAGATTCATTCCCTAAGAATTTCCATATACCATCATTACCTCACTTTGATGGAACTGGAGATTTATTTGTACACCTTCAAGCCTTTTGAAAGGCTTTGACATCTCATGTGAGCCCATTGATTATACTCAAGTTATTCCAACAAACATTAGTGGGGGAAGAATAGACTTGGTTATTTCATCTACTTCCCATTGCTTCATTGCACACATATGATGACTTAGAAGAGGGATTTCTTAGATATTATATTGTAAACATGGGCCCTTATGTTACATATGAAAAACTTCCCACACTACATCAAAATTCTTCAAATCCAGTTAGTGAGTATATCTTAATATTCAAGGTTCAGATGTTAATATTGATATATAAACCAACATATCTAGATATTCGACATATCATTATTAAGGGGCTTCACAAACCTCTCCTTGATAATCTACTATATTAGACAGAGTCTTCTTTGAAACACGTGTTATACAATCTTATCATTGCAAAAGAAATTGGGATTGATTGAGGTAGATTCAATTGATCAGATCACCTCTTGATTTCATAGTAGAATCTTTAGCTACTACTCCTAGCATTCAACATTCACCATGTCCTAAATAAGATAGGAGATGATAACCAGAAATGTAACTAGTCAAGAATAAAGAGCTATTTTTTAGAGCATAACTTAAAATATGCACTATATATAATAACAAGGCACCACTATATTTTGATACATATTAGGATAGCCCATCTACCATATTATCAACACTACTAGAGAGGAGGTTAATCACACTACATTCTACTCATTGATGAGATCCATGTCTCTTACATAGACAACCACATCGACCCTTTTGTAATTATCATTGTATCTATGGACATAAAAAATTACTATTGTGGACTCAGGGATTTGATTACTAGATGTGTTGATAATGGCATCATAGAATTCACATATGGGGGTATTGAGATCTCCTCCATCATAGGACCTTAGACCTAATTCTTCTATGACTAAGTCATCCCAAGACATTCCTTTATAGGAATCATCGGTCACTCATTATGAGTGTAGTACAAGTTTTAGGATAGAATCTCAAAGGAGATCTCCTATTCCACCACCATAAAAGGTTTGGAAACTAGTACATTGAGAACAACCTACATATAGCACCATAATCTAAGGAATACATAGTGTAGTTCCATACATATATCTAGTAGAGCCATAAGCACCACAATAGAGTCTTACTCATGACAAATATTCAATATAGGTATATTTTCTAGGTCCTATCTCATGTAGCAATCCATGATGGTAAGATTAAATGACCCCACACCACATACTACTACTCATGAGAAATATTCATTAC